>JADLZN010000897.1:0-44478 GCA_018155175.1 Sinocyclocheilus anophthalmus | reverse complement strand
TCAGCATTAGAAAATCCATCTACTGCCATTCCAACCACAACAACAATGCTTGAAAGCCCACAGATACCTTCAACTCCTAATAATCCATTAGATATAAAGACCTCATTAGCGACCAGTGTCTCAGCTTTTGAACAAACACAGTCACTGTTAGATGTGCCCACAGTACCAAACAACGCACAAACCTTTACAAATGAGTCTTTAGAAGGAGTAGTAGCGCCATCGCCAGTGTTATCAACATCTACTAGTGTACCTAAAGTAGCTGGAGGTTCCCGTCTGAGGGGGGGGGGGGGGGGGGGGGGGGGGGGGGGGGGGGGGGGGGGGGGGGGGGGGGGGGGGGTGGGGGGGGGGGGGGGGGGGGGGGGGGGGGGGGGGGGGGGGGGGGGGGGGGGGGGGGGGGGGGGGGGGGGGGGGGGGGGGGGGGGGGGTGGGGGGGGGGGGGGGGGGGGGGGGGGGGCGGGGGGGGGGGGGGGGGGGGGGGGGGGGGGGGGGGGGGGGGGGGGGGGGGGGGGGGGGGGGGGGGGGGGGGGGGGTGAGTAGAAAAATCAATCTGAAGCTAGCAGGTAACAACCACTCAGTTCTGAAGCACGGTCTGAAAGGGAGCCGGACAGAGCCCCAAATCCATTTTCTTGATGGCGATGTGCATAAAAGAGGACATGGGTCAGAGAAGCTATGTCTAGGAGATTTTGATTTATGCGGATATTCAGTCTGACAGCACAACAAGTCACAGAGCCTTTTAGAGGTGTCATGGAATGGGTGTCATAAAATTTTTTAAATAATCAAATACAACATGAACTAAACTATGTACTGCCGGCTAGTGTCTTAATAAAAGTTGCATCATGGAAAGATAAGTTATTTGACTTTATTTATTATAACTCTGTAGTGGTATTTTTAGGAAAGTGTTTTGTGTATTTAAAAGGATATGAGTAAAAATGATACCTAATTATTTTTTTTTTTATTAGCTAATTAGTATGTAACACTGAAAGATTTGTGTTCTTTTTACTGTAGTTTTAAAATATATTTTTAAGGTGTTATTTTATCACATCACATAAGTATTGTATTAATATTATATGTTTATTTTGTGCATATAGATAACTGTAATTAACATTTTATTTATTATTTGTTACAGTACTCATGCTAATTATGGTGATATTAATTCTCTGGTAGGTGAATTGGAAGTAACAGTAATTGTTTAATTATATCGATATATATGTAGGGATATAATGGTTTAAAATAATAAGCATGTGATTTTCGAAAAAAACGTTACAACCAGCTTACGAGTGATGTTAAATTCTACATTAAATAATTTATTGTCACCTCTTTTTTCTAACCGTAAAATATAACATGGTAAACCCACATTTTATTTTTTATATTTATCGTTATATTTGATATATATATATTTGTTTATATATTATCATAATCCATATAATCCAGGATCTCCTATACATTGTATTTGTCCCCCGTGTTTAGAGATGTTTTATTTATATATTTATTTTATAAAATTATTTGATGACAAGTGGCTAATAAAAAGACAATTTTTTATTGAATTAACTGTTGCATTTATACGTGTAGTAGAGCAGCAGACCTTTATTCAGCTCTAATATTGATGTAACAGCAACGAAAGGAAAGGACCATGCACATTTACTATGTTTGGGGAAACTATGTTTGATTTTGGGGAAACTGATCCAAAAATGTAATTTATTAATCGTTACTAGTTACTCCTTTCAAAAGTAATATTATTACTTAACTTATTACTTTCTGGCAACAGTAATTGCACTACTACGCCCCACAGAAATTGTGTATCTTCCTCATAAAATTCTTCAAAAATGTTACTAACAATTTATGCATCATCATTTGACCAAAATCTACATTGAATCGCAGTCAGAAGTAATTACAAACACTCAATGGTGATTGAAGGTGACTTTTAAAGGCACAATATGTAAGATTTTTTTATTAAAATATCCAAAAACCACTAGAACAGTGTTATATATTTTATGACTTACATTATCCAAATGTTTCGAAGAATGTTTAAATCCAGAGAAATAAGCAATTTTCACTAGTGACACGGACGTGTCCATAGTGTCATCGTGTCGCCTGCCAATGAGGTCATAACCCCTTGGTTTTTTAGAAAACATGGAAACACTAAAGACGCTTTAATATGTTGTGTGTTTTAATAGACCGGTGGCGACCGCACAGAGCAGCATTATAACAGAACTTTCAAATGTATGTAGTATGATAAAACAGCACTGCTTTACCCCACAAACGCACGACCGGAAGGAGCGGAAGCGGTCGACTGTTGCATAATAAAAGCTCTGCTGCTTTCGAGCCGTGTGTCACGATCATTCAGTGGCCTTGTTTCTCTTCGATGGCTTTCAGCCTCACCCTGCTCCATTCTACTACGTTAATAAATCATCGGATCATCAATGACACGAGTCACGTCAGATTGCATCGGCTGTGGGGATAAAGACCACAACTCCCACGATTCCACCTTCCGTCACAGCGTCATCAAACTATGCATTTGATTCTTTGTTTGTTTTGAATACATGCCCTCTAGTGGAGTAATTACCTCGTGAAGTTTTTACATATTGTGCCTAGGGATGCAACGATTATAGATTTTGTTGGTACGATTATTGTCTGAGGAATAATCACGGTTTTACGATTATGACGATTATTATGCATTTATTCATTTCCCAACATTACTAATGTATAAAATCACATGAACACTCTTTAGATATTAAAGTGTTATTTATTGCTGGCTTTTGAAACAGATATAACACAGTAACCAACAATACAGCAAAAAAAAATAATAATAAAGACAAACAAAAGTCCATCTCTCCAATTGGAATTAAAAAAAGGTGACCTCTGCTCTGTAAACATCATGACAGTATTTCTCTTTTGAAAATAAAAAATGGAAATAGATCACAAAAGTATTTAATATTTTCAGTTTGTACGTTCTTTACATTTCTTTTGGACCTGGGGTAGAGAATTTGGAAACATGGTGAAAAAAAAATATTGTTGGTTTTTACTTATGAATAATACTACAACAGGGACAGTAAATAACAAAGTTAATGAAGTAGCCTATTATTAATATACGACTAATATGAACTTTATTTGTCCCACAGGGGAAACTGTTACAAATGATGGAAATAAACTGAAATATTAATCAACTGTCATCCATACGTATTCATTTGAATAATCTTTATAATAATTCATATGATTTTACACGTGGCCTGAAAAAATCATGTCTATTATTTTGGTTTGCGAGATCGGAGATCACGCTGCGCATGTGTACAAACATTCAGGAGGACACAAACTTCTTGAGAACGCTGCCCCGTGACTTTTATTAATAAAATAGATTAAATAGCCTACTGGAGAGACGCACAGGTAGGCTAATTCACGCAGGCAACTGTCACCTCTCTCTCTCTCTCTCTCTCTCTCTCGAATAATTAATTCAAGTAGCTAAAGTTATAATGAATTACAAATAATGTGAGCTTTAATCGCTTCTGATCTGAAGCGAAGCAGAATGCGGAGCTACGAGCTGTAGCTTCGAGTCAGGTGGTCTTGCCTTAACGTCGTGGCATTAAAATGTTCAATGTACACAAGCCGTGCTTATCCCGTATGTATTCGTCTTTAGCAGCAGTTTTTTAAGGCAATATTAAAGACACCCTTGGTCTTCTTGGCGTACCCAAAAGGGTCCCACACTATCGACAGGCATTTCTCTGGTGGAAATATAGCTCTCGGTTTGTTCCTACTGTCACGTTCAGTATAAGACTCCATGCGCTGATGAGCACGTCATTTTAAGCTGGTGCACCGCTAGTGTAACTTTTTTCGTTTTGTGCAAGCTGCAACAGTTCCGTTCCGTGTAACAGAAAAACTCGGTTTAGCGGAACCGCTACGATTAATTAACCGTGACGTTTTAAAGCGCGGTTAATCCCGCCCCCGAAACCGGTTACTCGCTGCTCCTAATTGTGCCTTTTAGTAAAAGTGTTGTATTAATTGTCATGTGTAGCTTGAAGCTAATTGTAGCTATAATTTCTGTTACCCATATATGATTATATTTCATGAAGTATTTTAGCCAAGGAAATCACATAAGTTCAATTATAGTAATATAATGTATATCGGGATCAGAGGGATGTGGGTGGGCAAGCCATGTAATGCCAAAGTAATATGCCACAATTTACACATAATGTGTTCAGATCAGCTTTTCTCCTGACAAAATCAGTGTAATGGCAATATTTCCATACCCTGAATGTAAGCTTTTCCATATTCCAAACTTACCTGCTGCACTGGGGACATCACATGCATGCGCGAGTCATGAAAATTATGAAAAGAAATCTGGGAATTATTGGGTTGTTGGATTTACTAGTAACTAGTTACTGCCCAACACTGATTTACGGAGTCATAACCACAGGGATAATTCTGAAGGAAATAAAATCGTGTCCCGAGGCGCTTGTTTTCTTCACTCTCCGGATGGGGGCGCTGCAGTGGCGTAATTAGCGGGGAATGAGTGTGTGTCTGTCGGCGGGGGAGGAGATCACAGACTCGGGCTCTAGTAGGGTGTGGACGCTGGAAGAGTGTCGGTCCGGACTGTCCCAGTCATCACCGTTGGTCCACTCCAATTAAAAAAGCGGCTTTATAAACAGGTAATGATGGTTGTTATGATCGATTGAGTGTGAGAATCGTGTGTCCAGTGACTGTGGGCGTATATGTCTGCTAGCAGCATTAGCGCACTAGCTCACAACAGTACAAAACTACTGTTGTATAGCCATAAATAAAGTGTGGAGTCAAGAATTCATTTCATTGTGCATGATTAAGTAAATTGTAATTCAGACCGTACGTTTTTTTCTTTTGGTTCACCCATAGTTAAGAGTCTAGTCACTTCACTCTTGACTGGAGTGTCTGTTAGCTGCGCGGCTAATGTCACTCTAATGATGAGAATATGTACCTGTCTGTTGTGCTGCAAAATAACATTTCGAAACACCTACTCTATATATCTAGTATCTATTACTATCTACTATCTATCTATCTATCTATCTAAACACTTTCTTGTCTCTCTGTCTAAGCATACCTGTGTGTTCATGCATAAACACACCTTTCTAAGTGTTTGCACCATTCAATCTGTCCACATGTATACTTGTCTGTCTCTCATTCTGTGTATTTCTTTCAGTATATTTTGCTATCTTGTTGTCGGTCTGTCAGTTGAAACAAAATCTGTCTGACATCTACCTGTTGTCTGTTAAAACATGTAACTGTTTTTTTCAGTATCGACCTGTCTGTCTGTGTGTTTAATTATTTTCCTATTTCTATGATTATTAACTATCATGTTTGCCTGTTAGTGTCTTTGTGAGCGAATGCATATTTAACTGAATCAATAGCAGCCAGCTTTTGTCTCTCTCATCTAATTTGTTTGTCATTTTCTCCAAGTGAACACAGTTGTTTCCCTTTCTGACTGTTTTTGTTCTGTTTTTGGAAAAAAAATCTCTCCTGTATCCCATCTCAACACACTTTGCGAAGTATATACAGTGCATAACAGTTCATATAAGAAATAGCTTCTTAAGTATAGTTATACACTTTTGTTTTTTAATAACACAGCCTTTCTTTAATTCTCTAATAAAAAAGACAAGTAGTTTTTTTATGAGTACGACAGGTCTTTGCGAAGACCTCTTAACTAAAGTATGAGTTGGAGTGATGTCAGAGTATTAAAGAAACACATTCTGTTGGCAGAGGGTTGTTTTTGACTCCGTTAGGGAGTGATACGTGTGTTATAACAGGCCAAAACTTTTATAATTACAGGGGTATTCATCACCTATCAGCATTTAATGAACAAATATTTGAACCCTTTGCTTAAAGGGGTCATATGATGCTATTTAAAAGATCTTTATTTTGTGTATTTGGTGTAATGAAATGTGTTTATGCGGTTACAGTTAAAAAAAACTGATTATTGTCCACATACTGTACATTATAATTTCTCCTCTATGCCCCGCCTTTCTAAAACGCATAGATTTTTACAAAGCTCATCGTCTGAAAGCGAGGTGTGCTCTGATTGCCAGCTATCCAGTGCGTTGTGACTGACCAAATACCTCAAGCGCGTGACGGAAATGTTACGCCCCTCACATACTGTTGATGCCCTGTCAGGCCGGAGCTACGAGACATAAATATTAAAATCCATTACAAACGAGGCATTTGCTGCATTCAGTGGGGACATGATTACTGATTATAATGACTTATAACTGTCTTTTTATGCGTTGCATCGCGCTGCGTAAACATAAAACCATGTCTGCATTTGTGATCGGAGAAATGACAAACAACAAGCGCTACTCTACACTGCTCAAAACTTGCGTTTGAATCATCAGTGGCAAATCCTTTAACGTTAAATGAAAACGTAATTGCCGAATGTGAGTCAGAACTGCCGGCATTGTAGTTACTCTACCAGGATCAGGAAACAGTCAAAACATAAAATGCGCTGCACACATCTGAAAATTTGGGTTAAACTGTTCTGGAACAGTGTTGTAACTACAACTTAACCACTGATTTGTAGTCGTGTCCTCTTTTGGAAGACCAAACCAAAGTAGTTTCGCTTTCACAACAAGCTTCACTTCACGAAATGGTGGCAGCGGCTGATGTTCTCGTGTGCTGTTGTGTTTGATGTTAAACTGATGCTACCGTGTGTGCGTTTCTAATTGTAATTCAGCAGGAAGGTTGTGTGTGTGTGTGTGGTGTGTGTGAGTGTGTGTGGTGTGTGTGTTGTGGGTGTGTGTGTGGTGTGTGTGTGTGTGTGTGTGTGTGGGTGTGTGTGAGTGTGTGAGAGAGTGTGTGTGTGTGTGTGTGAGTTTGAGTGAGTGTGAGTGTGAGTGAGTGGTGTGTGAGTGTGTGAGTGTGAGTATGTGTGTGAGTGAGTGAGTGAGAGAGAGTGTGGGTGTGTGTGTGCGTGTGTGAGTGTGAGTGTGTGAGTGTGAGGGTGAGTGTGAGAGTGTGGTGTGTGTGTGTGCTGAGTGTGTGAGTGGAGTGTGTGAGTGTGTGTGTGTGTGTGTGTGTGTGTGTGAAGGTCAGTGAAGATCTCAGCACTGTTGCTCTGTATTCTAGAAACCTTTGATCTTCTGCTCCGTCCTGTCAGAACCATCCTGACGTAATAAGACAGCCACACACACCACACACAACACGCTATGCACGCACGCACGCACGCACACACACTCACACACACACCACACTCTCTCACACACACACACACAAGCAGCACGCAGACACACTCCTCACACCCAACCACCATACAACACACTCACACACACCACACTCCCAAAACACTCACACACACACACACACACACACTCTCACACACACACACACACACACACACGCATGCACGCACGCACACACACACAAACAAACAAACAAACGCACGCACGCACGCACACACACTCTCACACACACACACCACTCTCACACACACACACACACACACCAACAATCACACACAACACTCTCAAACACACTCAAACACATCAACACACACTCTCACACACACACCCCACTCACACACACACACACACGTGTACTCTCTCAAAAAAACCTGGTCTCACACACAATCAGTGGCAGGTTTTTCGGATTATAGTAACTTTAATGCGTTTGATGCTAAAAAAAAATAATAATAATAGTTTTAAAATGTTTTAATTTATTAATGCATGTTTACCTGTGTTAAATGTAATAAATAATAATAAGGTGTGGTGTGTGGTGTGTGTGTGTGTGCCGTACCAGCAGGTGGAGCAGTACCTGTTCCTTCCATAAGCTGCCAGCGGACATGAGACAGCGGATCCACGATTACTACGAGCACAGATACCAGGGGAAGATGTTTGATGAAGAGAGCATTCTGGGAGAACTGAATGAGCCACTGAGAGAGGTGAGGACACACAGATGCATGCTGGGTAGTGCGTGTTACCATAGTGTATTCATGCAGTAGGTGCATTTGCATTCGTTTTGCTTTTCACTTTACAGGAGATCATAAACTTCAACTGTCGGAAGCTGGTGGCGTCTATGCCGCTGTTCGCCAACGCGGATCCGAATTTTGTGACGTCGATGCTCACCAAACTTCGCTTTGAGGTCTTCCAACCTGGAGATTACATCATACGGGAAGGAACCATCGGAAAGAAGATGTACTTCATCCAGCACGGCGTGGTGAGCGTCCTCACCAAAGGAAACAACGAGACCAAGCTGTCAGACGGGTCCTACTTTGGAGGTACAAATGAATCACAAACGTAGAATGCAAAAGTGGATCATGCACTCACACACTCACTCACACACATAGTGGAGCTCAGCCATTTGTCCAGCTTTAATATTCATAATGATGGATTAGACAAAACAAAAGCGTTTTGCTGCTAAGCTTTTGGGACAGTCACAGCTGATAAGTGCACTGTTTCTGGGCCGTTGACACAGATGCGTGGCAGGTCATTCGAATTTTTTGGGCTCCTGATGCAGCTCTTCAAACTTTCTATCCTTCAGTTTTCATAATTCAGAAGCGAGAGATCTGAAGATGCATGAAATATCAGTTCTGATGACTGAGCTCAATATTCAGCTTCATATTTTTAGTCAAGAAGACGCAGTAAATGATCAAAGGTGACGTAAAGACATTTAATGTTACAAAAGATTTCTGTTTTAAATGCTGTTCTTTTGAACTTTATAGTCATCTTTGAATCCTGAAAAATAAAATGTATCATAGTTTCCACAAAAATATTATTCAGCACAAGTGTTTTCAACATTGATATTAAGAAGAAATGTTTCTTGAGCAGCAGATGAGCATATACCCTGATTTCTGAAGATCACGTGACACTGAAGACTGGAGGAATGATGCTAAAAATACAGCTGCGCATCACAGAAATACATTACAGTTTAACAGTTAATAAAAATGCAATTATTCATTGTTCATGTTAGTTCACAGCGCATTAACTAATGCTATACCATTCTAAATATATATATTTTTTTATTGGCTGTCTGTGACGGCACTAGTGAACTCTGAGACTGTGTGTGTTCTTGTGTTGAGTCATGATGTAATCTTCCTGTGGTTTCAGAGTCATTAGTCACATGACGTTACGTCTCAGGTGATTTGTGGGTAATTTGGTCCAAGCAATGTGAAAAGAGCCTTAGACGAGGTCAAAGGTCAGGACTGCAACTCTCGACACTCTTTCATTTGCTTCATTTCATTGAGTGGTTTCTGTTTAAATAACGAGGCATTTAGCCGCATGTGACCTGCTGACCATTGCTAATTACAGCTAGTGTATGCCTCGCGACCGCTGACCTCTGACCTCTGACCTCGACCGTAGGAACTCTGCTGGAAGTAATGGAAAGATAACACGCAATCCATCTCAGCATAATTTTGGTGCATGCATTTTAGGACAGGCATCGCATGGAGAGCATAAACTGCTGTCTATGTAGGCAGCTCAGTAGGGTTTAGAACAGTCTGTCTCAGTCAGAAACATTAAACACATGAATGCCCTCATGATTCCTGTGATTGTGTCAGCCATCAATGATTTAAACACGGGGCTGATGATAATTACACGCTACTCATACCAGGTCATGTGACTCGCTCCCCGTAATGAGGGTGCATGGTTGAGTTTGACTTATTAAAGAGGGATGAATATGAAAGAAGACACTGACAAGAGCAAGAGAAGCCAGTTTATTATTTATTTCATTTTTAAGAAAATGTGAGTGTTGTTTGTCAATGCTGGGGTATTGCTATACGGTTGCTATGGTGTGTGTGGTTGCTAGGTGGTTTCTGGGGTATTCTGAGTGGTTGCTAGGGTGTTCTGGTTGGTTGTTATGTGGTTGCTAGGGTGTTCTGTGTGGTTGCTAGGGTGTTCTGGATGGTGGCTAGATGGTTTCTATTGTGTGCGTGGTTGCTAGGGGGTTTCTAGGGTGCTCTGGTTGCTAGATGATTTCTGTGGTGTTTTGCGTGGTTGCTAAGTGTTTTTTAGGGTGTTCTGAGTGGTTGCTATGATGTTCTGGTTGCTAGATGATTTCTGTGGTGTACTGCGTGGTTGCTAGGTGTTTTCTATAGTGTTCTGAGTGGTTGCTAGGGTGTTACTATACAGTTGCTAGGTGTTCAATAGTGTATGTGGTTGCTAGAGGTTTATAGGGGTTTTTTGAGTGACGTTACGAGGTGGTTTCTATGGTGTTCAAGTGGTTGCCTAGGTAAATTTCCAGGGTGTTTGAGTGGTTGATAGGGTGTTGGTTGCTGTGTGGTTGCTAGGGTGTTATGGGTGATTGCTGTGTGGTTGCTAGGGTGTTATGAGTGTTTGCTAGGGTGTTCTGGATGGTTACTAGATGGTTTATTATAGGGTGTTATGAGTGGTTGCTAGGGTGTTCTGGGTGATTGCGCTCTGTGTGTTTGCGTGTGGTAGGGTGTTCTGGATGGTGGCTAGATGGTTTCTATGGCGTGTGTGGTTGCTAGGTGGTTTCTAGGGTGTTCTGAGTGGTTCCTAGGGTGTTCTAGATGGTACAGAAAGTGGTTTCTAGGCTCATCTGGGTGGTTGCTAGGTGCCCTCTATGGTGTTCTGACTGGTTGCTAGGGTGTTCTGGCTGTTCCGAGGAGTTGCTAGGGTGTGGTGTTCGAATGTTGATTTGAGTGGTTTCTAGGGTGTTGTGAGTGGTTGCTAGGGTGTTCTGGATAGTTGCTAGGTGGTTTCTAGAGTGGTCTGGATGGTTCCTAAGTGGTTTCTAGGATGTTGTGGGTGGTTGCCAGGGAGTTGCTTCGTCTAAGTCAAAGAGTCCGCCGGCCTCAAGTCTCCTGTGATATTCTGTGGGGTTTAAAGGAAACAATTCCTTTCTGGAGTGGTCCTTAGGTGTTAAAGGAATACTCCACTATTTTTGAAAATAGGCTCTATTTCCAACTCCCCTAGAGTTAAACAGTTGAGTTTTTACCGTTTTCGAATCCATTCATCGATCTCCGGGTCTGGCGGTAGCACTTTTAGCTTAGCTTAGCATAGATCATTGAATCTGATTTGACCGTTAGCATCTCGCTCAAAACTGACCAAAGAGTTTCAATATTTTTTTTCCTATTTAAAACTCTTCTGTAGTTACATCGTGTACCAAGACCGACGGAAAATGAAAAGCTGTGATTTTCTAGGCCGATATGGCTAGGAACTATGCTCTCATTCTGGCGTAATAATCAAGGAATTTTGCTGCCTTACCATGGGTGCAGCAGGCGCAATGATGTTACGCAGCGCCTGAAAATAGCTACAAATCTGCCAGCCAAACTTCAAGCATGGCAGGAGGTGTCGTGTGTGGGGTGTCGTCGTGTGGTGTAGTCAATTAGTAAAATGTCCTGATCGGGAGTGTTGATTCATTCTGTCTGAAGGATTTTTGGGAAAATCTCAGATCCGAGTATCCAGCCTGTTTCGTTGGAGGAGGAGGAAAATCGAAAACGTGTACACGTGTTGTCATCTTGTGTCACTCTCTCAGACTAAATCTGATCTGAGACAGGCTACATGAGTGTGGGTGTGTGTGCCTGTGTGTGGGGTGTGTGTGTGTGTGGGAGTGTGTGGGTGGGTGTGTGTGTGTGGTTGTGTGTGTGTGTGCGTTGTGTGTGCTGTAGGAAGGAGAGAGGAGAGAAGGGAGGAGAGAGTGTGTGTGTGTGTGTGTGTGTCAGTGGTGCCAGAACAAGTTATGAACTGGAGGGTGTGACGCCACAACACAATGATGTCTCTGCTCATGAATATTAATTATGTCATGTAGGGATGCACGATATATCGGCCACAATATCGGTATCGGCCGATAAATGCTAATTTTTTGTTATCGGTATCGGCCTGATAAGAAAATATGGCCGATATCTTAAAGCCGATAAATAAAGCATTATTTCCTTCAGAGACACTTCAGATGCGCGCTGTTTGTTTGCAGCCTTTGTGCAATTGTACGTTGTAATATGTGTTATTTGATGTCTATCTGATTTATTAATATAGATCATTTGGTTAAAGTTGAAAAGAGTGCTTAGTGGACCAGGGATCATTCCCTTTTAGCTCCCCAGCGCACGCAGATAAAAACGCCCCAGTGCAAACCTTAAATAACTTATGATTGGGAATTTGGTATATAAACATTCGAATGAGAAATACCTATTATAATACACGTTGTGAATTCTTTGGGTAGTTGCTTGTTTCACACACAGGATCACACAGTCTGACTCAGCACGCAATAATGCGTCATTTTGTAATATCTAGTTGTAATCTTATGTTTATGTTGTATTAATATTAATCTCAGGATGCATTTCTTTAAGTTAAATAAGCTGCCAGCAAAACGCTTAAGTTTACCGTATTCATTCAGCTCTTCAGCTTCAGCACGCGCAGCTCAGCGGCTGCTATTTAAAACAGTGGTATTAATTTGTTACTTTTTTCAAAATCATTGATACATTATTATTAATAACAACAACCACTTGTATTTTTCTCTTATTTTTTTCATCAACAATATGGTTTAGTAATTAAAATCATTGAATTATTGTCCGTGCAGAGGCTATTCAGTTTTATTGATCTGTGGCGCATTCATTTTGATTCTTTACAAGTGTAATGATGTCCAGTGACTTGTTTGCATTATTTTATTTGTAAGACATTTTTATGACTAAATTTGGTAATGGGAGAGTAAAAATATTTTAAAAACGTACACCGTTCAAACTAGGCTACTTATGTTAAAGTGTTTGGGATGTGGCTTTTAATGACGAGACCTTTTTTGTAATCAGGCTCTCAAAAAGTATAACAATTTGGATATAGATTTATCGGCCAACATATCGGTTATAGGCTTTCAAAAATAAAGAGTAATCGGTATCGGCCAAAATTTTCATATCAGTGCATCTAATGTCATGTATACCTTGCTGTGAACTGTAACATTACTGAACCGTCCACGTATCCGTCATGTAAATCATTAACATTCATGAGGCAAACCTTCACTTGGGATTTGTAATTCAGGTCCTGTGCAGATATGCTCAAGTTGAAAGGCCGTCAGGACACATCACACTGACCTGGCATTGAGAATGAATAGCATTCTTTATTCAAACTTTACTTTGATCTAATATTTTTTTCATGCCATTTTTCTGAGCACACATATCCTAACTTAGGCCTTACATCTCCAAGGTGTTTTTATCTGGAGATCAGACCCGTTATGTCAACAATTAATAATAAGGATGGATATTATTATTATTATTTTAAAAAATTATTATATTTATTTATTTATTCCAGTGACTTGCTATTGAGAATTTTAATTGTTTACATATTTAAAATATAATATTTAATTGTAACATGTGCAGGTAAAGACCTGTTAACTATTGAAATGTCTGAATTATATATACTTGTAAGGGGTAGGGGTAGGGTTAGAGTAGGGTAACCTAACCCTATATATATAGATATATATATATATATAAATACTGTATATATAAATATAATATGAGAACAAGTAGATATATTTAGTATCAGCTGCTACATTAGTTGATGCAACTAAACAAGCAAACTGGTGTGAGACAGAGAAGAAATCTGTGTATTTTTGTGGATTCTGGTGTGTGGTGTGTGTGTGTGTGTGTGGTTATGGCTGCGTTGTTTGCCAAATGGCTCGCGTGGTGAGATGGCTGTACTTTTAATCCTCTCACGGCTCGAGCTCTCTGACTCTCATTACACGCTGACACGTTGAGAGTTCTTTACAGGGAGAGTGTCGCACAGGTTCACTGATTCATTTTTGTGTGTTTTTTTTTCTGGCTCACTTGGTGTATTTTTTCTGGCTTATTTGTTCATTTTTAAGTCCTAATGTTCCTGTCCTTTAAAACCCGTGGAATTATGCAGACATGTCAGGACATTAGAAATAGCATTACAGTTCAAAGTCTTAATATCTAAACCCTTTTTTGTTGTTGAATTGCAGCAAAAATAATTATAGCATTATATCTATACTGCCAAGGTACCATACTGTTGTTGTTTGTTTGTTTGTTTCATGGTATTTTTTTTAAGTTCCCCGCGATAGCATGTATATATTATGGTATACAAGTTCGCTCTATTAATCAACCAATGTTTGGCAATTTTGAGATTATGTTCAATATCTTCCTGGCTGTGAAGTGTTTGTGATGTTTAGATTGTAATTAAATATACACAAGCAATGTTCCAGAACAGATCCACTTAGTATTTAAAAAACACGGTTGTAACGTACATTTAAAGGGATAGTTCACCCAAACATGTAAATTCCAAAACAGTTGCCGTAGCCATTTTTTTTTTCCATACTAGAAAAATCAATGGCTACCGGCAACTGTTTACTACCAACATTCTTCAAAATATCTTCCATTGCATTCAACAGCAGAAAGAAACTCATACAGGTTTAGAACAACATGAAGGTGAGTAAATAATGACAGAATTTCATTTTTGGGTGAACTGTTCCTTAACATAATCCGACTAACGCACACTCTTCTCCTCATGGTAAACCAATCGGTATTCCATCTGATTATTCCGGCCGGATTTCCTGCTGGACATTGATGTCGTTTTATTTTGATGAGTCAGAGATCAGCTGTTGAACGCATCACGCTAATAGAAACGCTGCAATGAGCTAAACGGAGGTCAGTGTGAGATCACAAAATCATTCTGGAACAAATCCGGCTTGACTTCAGTGTGTCCAGCTGACATGTGATTCTAATGCCACAATGCCAGAATAACCTCATCACCAGCTGCTGTGATTTTTTTTTTTGTTTTTGGGGCTTTGTTCATCAAACAACAAAATAAAAAAGAGCTTAAGGATTCATATATTTAATTTAGAATTTATTGTTTGATAACTTTATTCCATTTCTGTATGTTTCCTTCTTGCTGAAGGGCACAGGTAGCTAAATGTGACATTTATTATAATGGGTTTGTGTGAATATTGTTTTAAGTTCACTTAAATTAGACATTGTTATTTTTAGTCTAATAAATGTTAAAGTTGATAGCTCTCAATTATAGCTACTGTAATGTTGAATGGCTTTAGTCAATGGTTAAATATTAGGGGGAAAAAAACTATTTCATAGAGACATCAGTAGTATTGGTACCAGTGATACTCACCTGCAGAAATAAAAAATATGCCATTAAACAAATATTTAAAAATATACTGTAAATGTAAAAAATATATGTTGTTTCTACGTTCATTTGAAGATTGAATGTGTAATTATTGCAATATAAAAGTATATTTAAAAAAAAAACTTTAATGTGGGGGGGATTAATCACGATTAATTCAGAAACAAAATGGGCGAGTAATAGTTAATTGTTTAATTGATGGACAGCACGAATTATTAATAAGGAATTACCAAATCTAATATTGACTTTCTTTGGGTGAAACCAGAATCGACCTCGAAAGGAATCGCAAGGCGTCTAGATTGATTTCTTCCCCGTCACTTATATTATGTTTGGCACTTAAGCTACGTTTACACGACACGATGTAGTCAAAACGGAAAAATGTGTGTCCCTTGCATTTTTTAAAGATCAAGTATTACACGAAATTTCAAAACGATTCGCGTTACACTATCCGGCGAAGACCCCCCCCCCACCCCCAGCTGTATTACGTATGCCAGGCCAGTAGTTGGCGCTGTCACCTTGTTAGTAAACTGTACCTGTAGGGAAGTGATGATTATATGTTGAATATAATGCGTCTCCGTTGTTGGTTGTAATATTGGTGAATTAAATCCACACTTTGCTGAAGAAGCGTTAGCAGACTCTTAAACAGCAGCAACAGTACCATGGACTCCGCTATTGTTGTGTATGTTTGTTCGCGTTTGCCTTTAAAATCGACACGTGCTGCACATACTACATACCTAACACTACCCACGCGCGTGACGTCACCGTTTTCAAAGATTCCCGTTTTGGGTGTTTACACGGAAACGATAACGGTGGTGTTTTCCAAAATTTGCACTTTGAAACCCGTTTTCAACAATATGCGTTTTCTGTCCTCAAAACGCCATTGTCGTGTAAACGAACAGTCAAAACGCATAAAAAGTTTCCCGTTTTTGGCTGAAAACGTTGTCGTGTAAATGGCCCCTAAGAAGCAGAGGGGATTGTGGGTAGTGGTTGTTTAGCAGCCAGGGAGCAGACAGAGGTTTTGCTCTTGTCCGGAGGACAGCAGAGGGTGGTGTTGCCAGCTCTGCACCCCGATAAATGGGGCGTAATTCTGCTGATCCTCCGTGACATATGAGGTCTGCCAGTCCTCTAAGCTCTGAGTGGCATTTAGTGCTTCAGCTGTGGATTACAGGACAGTTTTAATCCCAAAAAGGAGGAAGGATTGTTGTTTTGTGTTTTCCTTGATAGAAAGTCAGCCTGATCAGCTCTGGATCTGTTTGGAGAGAGAATGTGATCGGAAGTGTGTGTTTTCTGGTTTATACACACCATGTTCATGCTAAACAGTGGTGTTGTTGAAGCTCAGGATTTGACAGGACTCGTGTGTGTGTGTGTGTGTGTGTGTGTGTGGTGTGTGTGAGTGTGTGTGTGTGTGTGTGTGTGAGTGTGTGTGTGTGTGTGTGTGTGTGGTGTTTTTTTGGTTTTTTTTTTTTTTCTTTTTTTTTTTTTTTTTTTTTTTTTTTTTTTTTTTTTTTGGGGGTTTTTTTTTTTTTTTTTTTTTTTCCTGTGTGTGCGTTGAGTGTGAGTGTGTGTGTGTGTGTGTGTGTGTGTGTGTGTGAGTGAGTGAGTGTGCGTGAGTGTGTGTGTGTGTGTGTGTGAGTGAGAGTACATGTATCTATCGTTTGTGTTGATAGATACATGTGTTTACATACAGTAAATCCATTTCAGATTCAGTAACTTCAAAATCTATGTGAAGTATTACAATTTACGTTGACTTCTTGAATAAAAAAAAAATCTGAAGAAAAACTATATTTTCACAACCTTTCCTGTATGAAATGCTTATAAATGCATTTTATGAATGCAATTTAGTATAATTATAATAATATATTATTATTATAGTTTGCAGATTAACCTTAGAAGCAGAAAAAAGTTCGATTGCAGCATGATGTTATAAATGTTTTAAACTGCTGTTTATAGAATTATAAAGCTAGTAATAAATTATAAATTATCATAAATGCATTTATAATTAATTATTATAATTTTCATTTAAAACCTAAAGAATAAAATATATTATAACAACGTTTGACAGTATGAAATGTTATAATGCATTGTATATAAGTATAAATGCAAAATAAGAAAAAAGAATTTTCAAATAAGGAATGGTAACACTTTAGTGGAGGGACCAATTCACTATTAACTAGCATGCATATTACCAGCATATTGGCTGTACTTATAAAGCACATATTACTGTTTATAAGCGCAAATTAGGAGGATTGTGGAAAAAGTTGAGTAATTGTTAATAATAGAGAGAATTGTCCCCAAAAATAAATGTGACAATGCTCATAATAAGGATTATTTATTAAATTGAGTTAATTGCTTATTCTACACTATGCCAATATGAATGGTATAAATGCATTTTATGAATGGCAATTTAGTATATTATAAATAGCAACTAAAAGAAATGAATTAATTAAATAATTTATATAATTATTAATTTATTATCATTCGATTTTAACCCTAAAAACAAAAATAGTATTAATACCAACTTTTTTATAAAATGCAATGCATTATAATTATAAATGCAAAGGATTATAATAAATGTTATAATAAATGCAAAATATATATATGTCTTTATAAATAACAGATTAAATGCATTTACCTTAAAAACATTTTTTTTTTTTGAGATTCTGATCTCACATACTGATTCTCATTCTCAACACTGATGGGTTTGTATCTTCTCTCATTCAGAGATTTGTCTGCTGACTCGAGGTAGACGCACTGCCAGCGTCCGGGCCGAGACTTACTGCCGTCTGTACTCGCTGTCTGTGGACAACTTCAACGAGGTCCTGGAGGAGTATCCCATGATGAGGAGAGCGTTTGAAACCGTTGCTCTGGACCGCTTGGACCGCATCGGTGAGAAGTTTAGAACGGCATACTACTCCATACTACTGATGCTGTCTCTGTGAAATCAATATTACTTGAATCAGGAACAGCTTTAGTCTCATTATAATGCATTTCTTTTGCTGTACAGCAGTTAAAACTGAAGCTAATCTAAACTCTCACTCCCTCTCGTGTCTAGAGTGTAATTTCTCTGTCAGTGTCTGGGGTTTCCTGCCGTATTCAATCAGTCAGTCCGGGTTTGTGAGAGTCTCGCTGCTGTTTACGGTGTTTATTTTGCTCAGTAGGAGGGAACGCGCTCTTGTCCGTCACTGTAAACATCTACATCCAGCTCCGTCGGCCCACTCGCCACGGTATAACTACAGACTTAATCATTTGATAGCAGAGCTGTTCCCACAATGTGAGACTGCAAGAGGGCTTATTATAGAGACAGACTGGAGAAACTCAGAAACCAGCTCTGGAGGATGTGTATGTGATGTGAATGAGGTCTGATCGTATGTTCTCTCGTCCTGTAGTGTTCTGCGGTTTTAAACTGCGCTGCTCGCTGTCACTCATAACATACAGACATCGGTGATTAATTACAGATTCTGCATCTGTGTTGAAATGAATTGAGGTTCTAACAGGTCAAGTGTAGCACTGCTTAATCTCTCCTCTTCCTATCAGAGAATGGCCTAAACTCTAATCCAGTTTGTAATTTAGAAGATTATTGTGAAGAAAATAAGAATTATTGAATTATTTGTACAGAATCAGACAATCTGCTTAAATCGTGTATAGTATAGTGGGTGTGAGTGTGTGTGGGTGTGTGTGTGTGTGTGTGTGTGTGTGTGGGTGTGTGTGTGTGTGTGTGTGTGTGTGTGTGTGGTATTTTGCTCAATAAACTCTAATTACATTTAGTCATTTAGCAGACGCTTTTATCCAAAGCGACTTATAAATGAGCACAATAGAAGCAATCAAAACTAACAATATGTAATATTGTTATGAAATATGCATTTCAGAGCAACAATATGTTAGTGCAAATGACAAGTCTCGGTTAGCCTAATTAGCCTACATAATTTGCTGCTTATTAATAGTTAGTAAGGTAGTTGTTAAGTTTAGGTATGCAGAAGGATTAAGGGATCTAAAAATCCCCCACCCCCCCCCCCCCCCTATGATCATGCAGAATAAGCCATTTATATGTGCTTTATAAATACTAATAAACAGCCAAAATGTTAATAATATGCATGCTAATACGCAACTAGTTAATAGTGAGAATTGGTCCCTAAACTAAAGTGCTAGGCTACCATATATATCCCCCTTTAGGACCCAGATATATTTTTGTGAAATTCACTCAATTCAGAAAAGTTCAGAAATTAGGTTTAGCACAGCTGGAGAGTGAATTACATCAGGTGCACTCTGTAAAGGAACTTTTTTTTTTATTTGCCTGAAGATCAAAAGTCTCTTGTGTTGTGCTCGGCTCCGCACCGGCCCAGTGTGATTACAGTAGTAAGTGATAGCCTGACATTACCAAACATAGCAAAGTGCCCTCTGCTCATCCAGGCTCTTGGTCTCTTGTTTATATCAGTCCTGCGTGAGGTAGAGGTCGTGTCTGCACTCTGTTTTTGTACTCTTTCTTATCTGGGGCTCAGCAGTGAGGACGGTCAGCCCAGGCTCCTGGACACAGCAGACCTGATTAACAAGGGCGGTGTGGAGTGTGAGAAGAATCAAAGCGCTGATGAAACAGTAGACAGATCGAACAGAGTGCTGCGTTTGATATTTAATATTCAAGGCATGGCCTGAGGGTGAATAATACCATTGTTGGTGGGTATTATTAAAAAAGCCATGATCCGTTTGAAGGAAGAGTGCAATGCAGCTGAAATACTAACAAATGACTTAGTACTGACATTCATAAAGCTTATATATGTAGACCATATATGTGACCCTGTCTGTGAAATCCAGGCTAAAGTCTCAAAATCTAATTATGAGATAACAAGCATCAAAGTTTGATTTCAATCTTTTTCAAAGATTTCAAAGAACAGAATATGGAGTTACAACAAAACCACGTTATTACCATACTATAATGTACAAAAAAACAGGGTAATACCCTGGTACTTTGATATATACCATGGTACTAAATGATTACCATATTCATATACCATAGAATTATAGAACATAATATAGTGTTAGAGCAAAACCATGGTATTACCATGCTATAGTGTACAAAAAAAGGTAATACCATGGTACTTTGATATATACCATGGTACTGAATGATTACCATATTCATATACCATAGAATAATAAACAGCAAACCATGGTATTACCATGCCATCATGTCTAAACAATGGTAAGTACTTTGATATATACCATGGTAATGAACGATATTCGCATTCATATACCATAGAATTATAGAACAGAATATAGAATTACAACAAAACCATGGTATTACCATGCTATCATGTCACAGTACTTTTTCTTAGTGTTGTTTCTTAAATTTATAACAGAAATGTTTTCTGCTGACTACAAATCAGATTTTTTTTGTCTTTCATTTATTAGGGAAGAAGAACTCTATTCTCCAGCACAAGGTCCAGCATGATTTGAATTCAGGCGTTTTGAACTACCAGGAAAGTGAGATCATCCAGCAGATCGTGCAGCACGATCGGGACATGGCTCTCTGTGCCAATCTGATGCAGAGTTCATCGCCGCCTGCTCCTCCATCCCCTACTCCCGTCATCTGGGCTCCCCTGATCCAAGCGCCTCTACAAGCTGCTGCCGCCACCACATCGGTTGCTATTGCACTAACCCACCACCCCCATCTACCCGCTACTCTCTTCCGACCTCCGGTTTCCGTTCTCGGATCGAGAAACGAGCCACCCAGCCAGCTTAAGAGGTTTCAGACGGACGCACCAAAATTGGGAGGTTTCAGATCGACTGGCGACTCTCCATCCGGTTCCCCATCAAAGATTCGTCCGGGAGTCGATACGCCTCTTCTTGCATCCCTCCGGATGCAGCACTCATCAGGCGCCACCGGTTCCAGCCAGCAAGCCGGAATTTCGTTGTTCACATTCGGAAGCTACTCTTCTTCATCGGCGCCGCCGACTTCTAGCACTGCACAGCTTCATTCGCAGCCAAGACAAAAGCAAGCCATCGCCCCCAGCACTCCTCCGCAATCAAGACATCTCCAAAAAGGGGCGTCGGCAGCTGGTGGATTTCCAGCTGGGATCCTGGCTACAACCTCATCCAATACTAGCCCTCTTTCCACAGGCTTGTTCAGTCACGCCCCCAGTCAGTTGTTGCATGGCCAACCCCCACCAAAGCCCTCTCAAACGGGCTCCCTGCAGCAGTTTGCTACCGGAGGGGGCAAGACTTCCACTGGGTTGAACCTCTTCCACACTCCCCCACCTGGATCGCCTTCGTCCAGCCGTTCCCAAGCCCCCGAGAGTTCCACGTCATCTCAGATCCCGCCTGCTTTATCCGCTTACCTTCCTTTAGAAAGGTCAGCACTGGCCTTGCTCGCTCAGTACGGCTCAGCGAACACCTCGCCGTGCTACACCCCTCTGGCCCCAAGTCCGACCATCCAGAGCCCTGTCACGGGGAGAAATTTCCACTACAGTGACCCTTCCAGCACCGCCGGCTCTCACACCTCCCTGCTTCTCCAGCAGTCCTCATGTCCAGGCCAAACTTCCCGTGTCACCACTCTCGGCACAGACTCTCGGTGGGCCGCTCTATGAGGATTGAAACTATACGGTCCAGCTCTCCACCTTATGTAGAGGCAGCGGGTCAGTCTTCCCCTTGGGAGCCCGGTTACTGCCTCTCCCCGTATTCGTCCCCGACGCTAAGCCCCAAACCCTGTAGCTCAGTATCAGGGCACATGGTCGCCCCCATACAGACTTCTCCCGGCTCTCGGGGCCAGGCTCATTCTATAGGCACGTCACCTGCACGTGCTTCTCCGACAGCCACCCGTCCGAACCTAGAAAGCTCCGTTCGAAACTCCCCCTTCCAATTGGTGAAGCTAAATAAACCCTCCTAAACTAACCTCAGTAAAGAGCTCTTCCTCTGTGTGGCGTTTGACCTTTTCTTTCGTTATCTCTGTATCGGCACTGTGTTTTAATCATTTCAGATATCTAAATATTACTGTGATTTTCAGATGGATAAGAACCTACCGAGTTAACTTAAGAGCTCTAGATTTCTTTCCTTTTGCTTTGTATTCCTTTTTCACTCATGAATATATATATATATATGGAATTATATATTTAAATATATGTTAATCAGTCTATAGGAGGGTGTGAAATGCTACAGACCTAAAGGACAATTGTTTATTTTATACCTATGCCAAATTCATCCACAAGAGTTTGGTCGTTAATATTGACATGGACAGAAAGACTCTTCTACAGGAACCTATGCACTCATACCTGCATATGAAAATATCCTTTTTAGTCGCCCTAATGAGGATCACATATTGCTGATCTTGAATAAAAGGGTTGGTTTAAGGGGTTGTACCTGTGTTATTATCCTAAACATGTTTTTGGGACCTTCCGGAGGTGGAGAGGAGGGAATAAGAAAACCCAAAAACATGTTCAACTACGTTCTCTTCAGCATATCTCTGTTTTCGTTTAGCCACACTGTAGTAATATCAGCAGGCATTGAGCATTGGGCGTCAGGGGAGAGGGGAGAGGGTTCGAGAAACATCCCAACTAAATCACAATTCACTTGTGTCTTCCAGGATCATACTACAGTGTAGCCCTGCAGACTGTGTGTGTGAGTGTGTGTGTCGGGGTGGTGTGTGTGTGTGTGTGTGTGTGTGTGTGGTGGTGGTGTGTGTTACTCGAGCTTGATGCAAATGGCAATCAAGTTAGACTTACCAAGAATAGTGGAGAACTTCCATGCAACATTTCTTGTTTGTACATAAAGTAAGCCAACAACATTAGTCAAAAAGCTGCTCAAAGGTGATTTTGTTTGTTTTTCTATATCTTTAGCTGCTAATCGATTAGGTGGAATCGAGTGAAGGATGCTGAATGTACCATGTAAGTCCAAACTATGACGATCAAATCCGTTCAGGATGGGCAGATGGCCGTCACACACACCGGAAGTCCCTAACAGGTCACGGACTCCAGCCACAGGTTTCTGATTTAATAGGCGGACAGGACATTTCGGGCGACCTTTGACCCTTGTCAGCTTGATAACAGGACAACATGATGACCAGCATCAGACAGACAGTCCGGGATTGTAATGATACACAAAACATGATTCAGTTTAAGCAAAAATAATATAAATAGTAAATAATAAAAAATTATATAAATACACTACTGTTCAAAAGTTGGGGTCAGTAAGACTGGTTCAGGTTAAAGGGAACACTCCCCCAAACTATTTTTTTTTAAATAGGCTCATTTAAAAATAGGCCCTAGAGTTAAACAGTTGAGTTTTAAAAACTTTTAATCCATTCAGCTGATCTCTGGGTCTGGCAGTAGCACTTTTAGCTTAGCTTAGCATAGATAATTGAATCTGATTAGACCGTTAGCATCTCGCTCAAAAAATGACCAAGAGTTTCTATATTTTTCCTATTTACACCTTGACTCTTCTGTAGTTACATCGTGCACTAAGACCGACAGAAAATGAAAAGTTGCGATTTTCTAGACCGATATGGCTAGGAACTATACTCTCATTCCGGAGTAATAATCAAGGAACTTTGCTGCCAAGGAATGGGTGCAGCAGGCGCAATGATATTAAGCAGCGCCTTATATATATACTATAATCACCTGAGATGTTAAAAAAAAAAAAAATAGATATATCATATATTTTTTTCTTTTCATTTATGATCGAATATTTTGTCAACTGCATCTACAACTAGATTTTAACATTTTCTGGCAGAAAGGAGTGTTTTTGCCCATGTAAAACCCACTACGAACATAGTCGACTGTTGTGGTTGATTGCTAGTGGTAGCATGTTGCTATGTTGTTGCAAGGGTGTTCTGGGTGGTTGCTAAGGCATTGCTACATGGTTTCTTAGGTGGTGATAGTATGGAAATTCATATTGGCGCACAAAACGGCATGGGCTCTTTCTGACAGAGAAATGGTTTATTCACTGTTATTTCTGAAAGCCTATTTGAGATTTTTTTTCCTCAGTGTGTGTCAGTGTGAAATCAGGGACAGCGTTTATACACACCTGAGAGCGTCTGACCTGAGGAAAGTTCATACGTTCTGTGAAAACTCCTCAACTTTTGAGACGCGAGCGAGACGGGGGAGAAAGGGATATGGGAAGCACAAATGCAAGGAGACACTGATGTATTGAGGAGGTGATTTGTGCTGACTGGCAGCCAGGGGCCCGGCAGGTATGCAGGACCCCCGTGGGCCGCTCACCGTGATGAGAGGTTTGTTTGGGGAGCCTCCACCGCATCTTGTGATTGTTTCTCAGGGCTCTCAGAAATTTCCAGAGGGGGTAAAGTATTGATTGTGGAGTATTTTTTATTTTTAAGACAGTTACATAAATAAATAAAAAACACAAAGAAAGCCAGAGGGAGTTGAACCTGTGTAGGCTGATGGGAAGAAGAAAGAGAAGGAATCAGGGCAAAAAGAGTGACTGATTAGAGAAGCATGGCACGAAATCCAGGACAGAGCCGTCAAACAAGATGCTGTCACTTCACTGAATCAGACCGTCCAGTTCAGATCCAGATTCTGAATCACTGACCTCACATTCAGATCAGAATCCCAGACTCATTTCAGCTATTTTGTTTTAAATGCAACTAAAATCTTTCTAGAAGATGCAAAGTCGTGCATTGAAATGACTCCTGTGTATGTACTTAACTACTTGAAGCAACTGTTCACTTGGGTGTGATTCAGGAAACACGAACAGAACATTTCTGTGTAAATCAAACACTTCCATTCAAAAAATTTAAATAAGTCTCTTCTGCTCACCACCGCTGCATTTATTTGATCAGAAATACAGTAAAAATTTTGAAATATTATTACAATTTAAAATAGCTGTTTTCTATGTGAATATATTTTAGAATTAAATTTATTTCTGTGATGCGCAGCTGTATTTTCAGCATCATTGCTCCAGTCTTCAGTGTCACATGATCTTCAGAAATCATTCTAATATGCTGATTTGCTGCTCGAGAAACATTTCTGATTATTATCAATGTTGAAAACAGTCGTGCCGCACAATATTTCTGTGGAAACTGATGCATTTTATTTTTCAGGATTCACAGATGAATAGAAAGTTCAAAAGAACAGCATTTATTTGAAATAGAAATATTTTGTAACATTATAAATGTCTTTACTGTCACTTTTGTTCAATTTACAATTTGTTCAACTTTTCATTCAAACAAATCATTCTTACATAATTAGCACATTTAATTAAATTAGATGATTCATGTACAAATAGATGTATGTATCATTTATGTTCTGGTCCTATGAATAAGGCCTATAGAGTTATATCTGGGGTTAGAATTGCATTGTAACGAGGTGACAGGGACGAGAGACGTGCGGATCCATTTGCAAAGCTTTTATTCAAAGGCGTGGTCAGAAACAGGCGAGGGTCAGACAATGGCAACAGGTATATTGAGGGCAAGACACAAGAATAGTCCAGTAAACGGGCGTGGTCGATCTCCGGCGAACAATGTCCAAAACAGGGTATTCCAAAACCCAGGCATTGGTAATCATTACTGAACAGGCGCGAACGAGCGGTGTTCAGGAGCACCGGCAAGAAATCGAACACAAGAAAACAGGCAAGGCAAGACTATGACTAGACTAGACTATGAAAACTAGAGCAGGCTCCGTAAAGTAGCTACGCTAAACAGCATAAACACTTAAACAATACTCGGCAGTTTGAACAGGATCTGAGTGGGTGTTATATAGTGTGTGTGATTGGTTTCAGGTGAACGTGTGATTAGTGAAATGGCTGCTGGGAAATGTAGTCCGGGGTGACATGTGAAAGTCTATGTAGTGTCATTAAAATGGAAGAGCGACCTTTGGTGGTAATTGGACGGAAGTCCATGAACCGGATTTGTGACATGCATAACCTCTCAGCCTATTCTAACAACTTTCCCGTGAATCTTTTTGTCCTAATGGAAGATGGGAAACTCTTTTACTGAGTGCCACACACGTATGATTCCCTGCCGTTGCCGTTCAGAGTCGTATTTACAGTCGCAGCAGGAAGTAGAATCTGGGCACGATCCACCTGGCATCATGCAACGCCTCGCTTGTTTGCCAGCTTTCATAACACAATTCTAATTCCAGTTGGGAGCGTTCCCAATTCCGACGGCTAATCTTACGTCGGCTCTGTTTGCTTTGTGCTGTGAACGAGCGCCCGCAGATGGTAATGAAATCAATGGTGGTGATTGAGGATTAGATTTCACACTTCCCGAGCTCAGTAAGATGCGTGGAGGGAAAGGACGCGGTGCTTTGACTGGCACACCATCTCTAATTCATGCCTACAAATGTGTTCTGAGAGCCGTGGCGATGGGACGTGTGTCAAACGGGCAGAATTCAAACTGACACGGGTCACAGGTGTCCTTAACCCAGACAGAACCAGAAAGCGGTACGTCACCCAATGTAATGCTCACTGTTAGCTGAGAGAATCAATGCGTATCAGGTTTAGCTGTGCTGCTGCTGAGATCCCGTGCTCTGACCTTTGACATTATAAGGCACAAAAACAGACAGAGGAGCAGAAGCTGGTGCACACTGACAGTGATTAAAGGAAAAGTTCACCCAAAAATGAAAATTTGCTGAAAATGTACTCACCCTCAGGCCATCCAAGATTAGGATGAGTTTGTTTCTTCATCAGATTTGGAGAAATGTAGCATTGCATCAGTGTCTCTGCAGTGAATGGGTGCCGTCAGAATGAGAGTCCAAAACAGCTGTAAAACATACAATATCCCCAGCACTCCATTCCATCAGTAACATTGGAGAAGACAAGCTGACACATCCGCATAAGATCTTTTTAACTAAAATACATTGAGTCGATAATCCATAATAACTCTTCCTCCAGTGAAAAAGTGTTGTGTTCTGAATCAGGAGAGAAATCTGCACAGATCAAGCAGCGTTTAAACAGCTCTAACATACATTGTGTCTGATTTTGTGTGAAGACCACAGAGATCACTTTTTCACTGGAGGAAGCGTTATTATGGATTATGGACTCGTATTTGAGTTAAAAACGTCTTAATGTTGGATTTGTTTCAGCTTTTGTCTTCTCCATATGTTAACTGATGGACTGGAGTGCTGAGGATTACTTGTGATGTTTTATCAGCTGTTTGGACTCTCGTTCTGACGGCACCCATTCACTGCAGAGCATCCAAATGACACATTTCTCCAAATCTCAAACTCCCCCCCCCCATTCCTTAACATCTTTGGGGAAAAATGGCCTGAGGGTGAGCATGTGTTAAGCATTTTTGAGTGAACAACCCCTTTAAATGGCAGTGCTGTTGGTTTCTGTATGGATCACTGCAGATCACTTCAAATGAAGCAGATTCTTAGTGTCTGGAAAATAGTTACAATGTAGCAGTGCGAGTGGAATGTGGAAGTTCAGCTGTTACATTTCAAATTTAAATGTTTCGTTTTGAGTCCAACATGCCTGACTGAAAGAAGTGTGCTGTGTTCTGTTAGAGGAATATTTGAAATGCTTCTTTTTATTTTGTTTGTTGGTTTGGTTTTTAAGAGGGCTCAGTTTGTATTTTCCACAGCATTGTTTGAACCCACTTCACTGTGTGTTTTTGGTTTTTATAAAGCATAATGATATGATTTATTCCTCTGTATTTCTTTTGGTGTTCCTGACATGGTTTGTGATGTTTTCATGTTCAAGTCTCTGATCTCTGGTTATTTCATGGGAAGGCGTCATGTTAATACCCCAGAAATTAAACCTGAGGTTTCACCAAGTCACTGAAATACACTTTAGCACTTTCTTCAGGACAATAATGAAGACACCGTGCTTGAACTGAGAGACGGATCAATCAGAGAATGTCAATTATTTTCCTTCCTATGAAATCTATATTCTTGGGGAAACAGCAATAAGCGTGATGTGACTGTGGTGATGTGATCCACAAACCGTCTGTCCATGTGAGGTTCAGGACAGACGCTGTGGACGAGTCGCCTGCAGCACCAATCAAAACCTGGATGGACGATAAGCACATCAACTGGATATTATTAAGAAAAGAACAAATTAAAATATTAAGAATTAGGCTGCGTCTGTGTCCTGATTCCAGACTGTAGTGATGCAATAATTCACGTTAAGCAGATATGTATGCTTTCTCTTTTAGGAAAATAGACCAAATTATTGATGCATCATCCTCACATGTCAGCCAATCATAACACAGGTCACAGAAGTCTTAAAGGTACAGAAAAACGGTATGATGTAACTGCAAAAAACTATTTTTTTCCTCAGTATCTTTGTCTACAAATATCTAGATATACTTAAATCAAAACACATTTACTTGGGATGCAAAATGACTGTTTAACTTGACAGCAACTGCTTCATATTTCAATTCAGAAATTCATCTAAAAATGAGGGATTTTCTGTCTAATCAAACTCGTTCTGTTTGAGTGTTAAACGAGTCCTCGCTGTCTGCTGGTTTGTGCTCTGCAGGAGTCCCGCTCTGCCCTCCACCATCTGTCTAATTACACCTCCACAAACCAGCGTCAGATTGTCTTTTATAATTACGCAGGATTCTCTCGTGGTGACACCGGGCGAGCCGAGTGCGTGTGTGTGTTGTGTGTGTGTGTGTGTGTGTTTGTGTGTGTGTGAGTGTTGTGTGTGTGTGTGTGTGTGTTGTGTGTGTGTGGTGTGTGTGAGAGTGTGTGTGTGTGTGTTTGTGTGTGTGTTTGAGAGTGTGTTTGTGTGTTAGAGTGGTGTGTGTGTGTGTGTGTGTGTGTGTGTGTGTGTGTGTGTGTGTGTGTGTGTGTGTGGAGAGGAGAGTGAGTGTGAAGTGTGATTGGTGAGTGTTTGTGTGTGTGTGTGTGAGAGAGAGAGTGAGTGTGAGTGTGAGTGTGAGAGAGTGTGTGAGAGAGTGTGTGTGTGTGTGTTTGTGTTTTGTTTGTGTGTGTGTGTGTGTGTGTGTGAGATGCGAGTTAGGTGAGTGTGATGGTTGTGTGTGAGTGTGTGTGTGTGTGTTGTTTGTGTGAGAGTGTGTGTGTGTGTGTGTGAGAGTGTGCTGTGGGTGTGGTGGAGTGTGTGTGTGTGTGTGTGTGTGTGAGGTGTGTGTGTGTGTGGAGTGTGTGTGTGTGGTGGTTGTGTGTGTGTGTGTGTGTGTGGTGTGTGTGTGTGTGTGTGGTGTAGTGTGTGTGTGTGTGTGTGAGATGGAGTGTGTGTGTGTGTGTGTAGAGGTGTGTGTGTGTGTGTGTGTGTGTAACGGTCACAGAGGTCAGATCGAGACGCTGAGAGCTGTGGTCTGTTTAGTTTTGCTGGCTCTTAAAAGATCAACTTACTGCAGCTGATTTGAGACCAGCTGCTTAAAATACTGTATATTGGTTTGTCTATATTTGTGAGGACCATGTCAAATATAATGAATGAATTAGTTAAATGTCAGAAAACTGATCCCCTCTCTATTAACAGGCGCATAAAATCGACCAAAACATGTTTTGCTGTAGAAGGTTTGTATGAGGGTTTGCTTTAGGCTTTATACTATCAATATCTTTATCTGTTCTATGCGGATCCTCCTCAGTGAGAAACAGGTTTGTGGTTTTCAGGCAAAACCTTTTTTATTATTTTATTTATTTTTTTGTTTACATTTTTATTTATTCTTCATTTAATCGTGATTTATTTTCAGTTTTTAATGTGTATTTTTTTTATTTTTTATTTTATTTTATTTATTGATTTTTGTTTTTTTTCTTATTTTTCTGTATTTCTCTTATTTACGGTTATATTTATTATGTTTTTATATTTTATCATTTCCTTTTTGTTTTTATTTCAGATTTTAAATTTTGATTTGGATGGGACAATATTTTGAAGTATATTTTACTTCCTTGTTCAGAAGATATCTTGAATTATTGTAATATTTTGTGGTTTTACTTTACAGGTTTAATTTATTATGTATTATTTATGTTTATTTTTTCATTTATGTTTTTAATAATTGTTTCAATATTTTAGTTTTATTATGTTTTATCTTGATTCATTTATTTATCTTTTAGTTTTTATTTTCTCTTATTGGTTTTTTCTTTTTGACAAATAGATTTTTTTAGTATGTTTGCGGCATGTGCTTGAAACAAGGCGTTTCAAGATGATAAGTTCGGAAATAATATTTCCTTTGGCTCTCTTGACATGAGCAGTGATAAATCATTGCTATTAAGAGCAGGGACATTTAATAAGAAAATAAATCAGATAGTATTTGATTTGGTGTTGTTGTTACGGCTGAATTTAGGATGGGGTCAGTAAGGCCCAGATCCCTCAGTCACATCGTGCTAAGCCGTGTGAATGCGGGAAAGCGAAGCGCTGGGATAATCTGAGGTCAAACACTAAAGTAATTAATCCTCTTTGCTCCGCCGCTGACGGACCGCTGCTCCTCTTCACCTTTCTCTTCCCATCGCCTATTTATTTCTCGTCTCACAGCGGAGAGATTCTTGGTCACTGTGTGAGAGAGAGAAATAAATCTGGACTTTATGTGAATTAAAGTGTTTTTGTAGTGGCATTTGAAGGTCTGCAGGGATTATGATGGATTTTGGTCATGTAGAGAAGGCATAATGAGCAGTACAAATCATAAACTAATATAATATAAACCCAAGACGAGGAAAATCGTGTCAGACGTCCTCAGTATCAGTGTGATCAGATCTCCTGAAGCATCACGACTCGTCTTGGCTGTGCGGTTTCCAGTTTTTTGTTAATTAAGTGCTGAAATAAAGACTTTGTTTGTTTGTTTTTAGGTTTTAATTTTGAAATTTAGATTTATTTCGTTTTTATTTACCCGATTTTTTTTTATTTGTGGTTTATTTAATATGTATTTAATTTTCAATTATTTTTTACTGTTATTTGTTTATTTTTTATTAATTTAGTAATTTATTTTTTATTATTTTTCCAATTTAGTTATTTAATTGTTTATTTCGTAATTTTATATTTCTTCACTATTTTAAACTTTTTAGTTTTTATTCATTTTGTTATGTTTATTTATTGTTATTTAATTTTAAAGTATTTTTCAATTTAGTGGTTTTTTTTTTTTTTTTTTTTTTTTTTTTTTTTTTTTATTTATTTTTTTTTATTTATTTATTTTTATTATAATTTATTGATTTTTTTTTATTTTATTTTTTTTAATTTGGGGTATTTTTCTTAAGGCTAAATTTGTTGACTATTTGTTTTTTTTGTTTGTTTATGGATTTAGTTTTTGCATTTTTTTTAATTTCTTCCGGGTGTATATCAATATAATAAAAAAATGTACTTTAAACTTTTGTTTTATTTTTATTTATTGATTGTTTTATTTTAGTTTTTACTTAATTTTTGTAAGGATAAATTCTTGATTTCTTTGTTCAGAGAATATATCTTGAATTAAGTTTGTCATACTCCATTGGCAAATAGTTTATTTTAGGCATATGCTTTAAACTAGCTATTTTCCCCGTCTTCTTGAAGTATCGTGACTTGTCTTGGTGTTTGCGTGCTCCGTTGTGGCTTTACGTTTTTGTTTTTTTTGGCAAGCGCTGCAATTGTGCACTTTGATATTTCAAACCCTCCATAAACTCTCTGTTAGATATTTTATTTGCTTGTTTATTAATTTTATTGCTCAGCATAAAATCCTGTCCAAAAAGCCTCCTGACATCTGGCTCCCGCAGCTGTCCGCCTGCCAGAAACAGCAAAAGCTCTGGCTTTCTGCAAACGCACGATCGGGGGGGAATTACGCCGGCCATCAGCGTTATGACTGCGGCTCAAAGACTTCAGCTGAAAGCAGGTTGAGGGGCTCTTAACCCACTTCTCTGGATTACAGAGGGACAGCGGTTAAAGTCAGGACAGGAGAAGAGGATTTGGGGTCGTGTGTCTCACATTCATCTCCTCCACAGACCCGTGACCCTCTGAAATGCTCACAGAACCAGATAAAGCCTCACGTTTGAGTCTTTGCTGTAATGTCAGCTGTACTGTACGTGATGGGTGAGTTTGGTTCAAGTCTGGTCTGCAACATTTCCTAATGTCAGATTTCTCTTCATTCTCAACATGCTCTACTGTTCAAAAGTTGTTGTTGTTGTTGTTTTGAAAGAAATTAATACTTTTATTCATCAAGGCTGCATTAAATTGATCAAAAGTGACAGTAAAGACATTTATAATGTTACAAAAGATTTATATTTCAAATAAATGCTGTTCTTCTGAACTTTCTATTCATCTGTTAATCCTGAAAAATAACGGTTTCCACACAAATATTGTGCAGCACGACTGTTTTCAACATTGATAATAGTAAGAAATGTTTCTTAAGCATCAAATCATCATATTAGATTGATTTCTGGAGGATCGTGTGACACTGAAGACTGAATGATGCTGAAAATACAGCTGCGCATCACAGGAATAAATTACAGTTTAACACATATTCACATAGAAAACAGCTGTTTTAAATTATAATAATATTTCACAATTTCTACTGTATATTTGATCAAATAAATGCAGCCTTGGTGAGAAAAAGAGACTTAAAAAATATTTTAAATATTTTCTTAAATATTTAAAGAAAATCTGTGTATATTAAAGAGAAGTCTTTTTCCAAGCATTTCTTTTCCAAATATTTTAATAATCTATAGTTTTATATATAATATTAATGAAAACTGTTTTCTTTTAAAACGATCAAATTGAATGATTGGTTATCTAGTATGTCTAGTGTGCAAGTAAAACTAACATTCATAGTTGGTCCAATGTGGCAGTTTATATATTAATTATTAATTAAATTAATGTAAGGCATTTAGGCAGACGCTTTTATATCCCCAAAGCGTATTTTTTTTAGCCAGTTGTAACCAGTATTATTTACCACTTAACAGTATATACATCCAATTCATTACAAAAGCACTGATTTAGGAAGGCGTCTGGTCCATTAAACACTACTGACGTTCTTTCAATGTGAATCTAACCTTGTTTCACCTGATGACTGTCAGAGCGTCTGATCCAAACATCTCCAGCAGTCAGAGGATGAAAGACCCTCAGTAACCCGCCGAGAAAATCAGGAGAGACAAGAGAGAGAGAGATAGGGGACGATTTCTCTTTGTATCAGTCTAATGAGACACACACACAGACACAGACACTCTCACACACACACACACACACACACACACACTCACCACTCACACACACACACACACCCATCACACACACGTACACACTCACACAAACACACAAACACACACACAAAAAAACACACACACTCACACACTCCACACACACACACACACACCCCACTCACACACACACACACGAGGAGTCGCTCACACAACAATACGCTCACACCACACTCCACACATCACACACACACTCACACACACACACACAGACACTCACACTCACACACACACTCACTCACTCACTCTCATTCACTCTCTCACACACACACTCACACCTCACACACACACACACACACACCACACTCACACACACACACTCACACTACCACGCTCACCACACACACACACAAACACACACCACACACACTCACACACACCACACACCAGACCCTCACACACACACACCAGGGTTACATTTGTGACTTGTGGGGACGCTCCATAGGCGTAATGGTTTTTTATACTGTACAGACCGTATACTCTATTGCCCTACACCAACCCTACCCCTAACCGACCCCTCACAGGAGACTTTGTGCTATTTCAATACACTCCATTCTGTGTGATTTATAAGTGTTTTGAAAAATGGAGACATGGGGTAATGTCCTCATAAGTCACCTTCTCCTCGTAATACCTGTCATACCTTTGTCATTACACAACTTTATGTCCTCATTTGTCACAAAAACACGCACACACACACACACGCACACCCACACACACACACACACACACAACTACACATACACTCAATCACTCACTCACTCCCTCACAACTCACACACATTCACTCACTCACACACACTCACACACCACACACACACACCCTCTCTCTCTCACCCACACACACTCTCACTCACACACTCTCACTCACCCACACACACCCACGCACACCACCCACACAAGCACACACACACACACACACACACCCATGCTTCACACACACACACACACACCCCCACAAACACACACACACACACACAAAAAAAAAAAAACACACACACACACCCACACACACACACCACACACCACAACAAGCACCACACAATACATACACCCACACACACACACACACACACTGAGCTCCCTCACACACACACTCACTCACACACACACACAGACACACACACACACACCACATGCAAGAGGTCAGCCAATCACAACAGAGCTCATTTACATTTGCAAATCTTAGGAAGAGTTGAGAAAAAATGGAAAACTGAGGGTTGGAAAAGTTCAAAGAGCCGTGAGTGTGTGAAAGGGCTTCCCTGATGGGAATAATGGAGGCTGAGACTCGTGATCGCACACCCCCACACCGGCCGTCTGAGTGATGATGATGATGATGATGATGATGGTTGTTTCAGACCTTTGAAGACACTGAACACAAAGAGTCTGAATGACATCCTTCATTACAGGAACAAAACAACAGCGGCCAGAGCTCATCTGTGTGTGTATGTGTCACACAAGACAGAACGTACTGTGCAAAAGAGAGAGGGCCAGGTTTTTCTCATCAACAAAAAGTACTGTGGCGTTACCATGTCTCTACATTCCCATTCAAAATTTTGGGGTCATTAGGATTTTTGAAAGAAGTCTCTTCTGCTCACCACGGCTGCATTTATTTGATCAAAAATACAGTAAAAATTGTGAAATATTATTACAATTTAAAACTGTTTTCTATGTGAATATGTGTTAAACTGTAATGTATTTCTGTGATGCAATGCTGATTTTTTTTTAGCATCATTACTCCAGTCTTCAGTGTCACATGATCTTCAGAAATCAGTATAATTTGCTGATCTGCTGCTCGAGAAACATTTCTGATTATTATCAATGTTGAAAACAGCACAATATTTTTATGGAAACCGTGATGCATTTTATTTTCCAGGATTCACAGATGAACAGAAAGTTCAAAAGAACAGCATTTATTTGAAATAGAAATCTTTAGTAACATTATAAATGTCTTTACTGTCACTTTTAATCAATTGAATGCATCCTTGAGAAATAAAAATATTAATTTATCTTATATATTACTGACCCCAAACTTTTACACAGTACTATAAATTATGCTTTATGTAAAAGTAAAAGTAAATAACAAAGTTATTTTGCACGTTCAGTTTGATTTGTGAGTTTAATCATGTTAATTTAGCATATTTTCCTCAGATGAGTCTATGATGAGAGCAGTTCATCTTGCTTTTAAACCGTTCAAATGAGCTTATTCGTGAACTGAGAGTAAATAGACACAAACACTCTTGATTCGCAGTCATTGTGTAATCTTGTGCCATTTAACATACCACAGCATGACTTTATTATTATTATTTTTCAGATTCATGAGGTGACAAGTGCTGTCCAATCAGAACGCAGCACGGCTGACACAGACACGCCCACTGCAAGACCAGTGAGTCCTGATGTCACTTACATAATTCACGCATAATTAGAAGAATCCTCCAATCAGAATATTCCAGCAAACCTTCACTATCCGTTTCCACAGAAACACACTGAACTCTTCAGCAACTGTGTAACAACAAATACAATCACCAGAAGTACAAATTTAAACGTAAGCTATAATTGAACATCACTAGCATTGAGCTTCCATTAAACTCCTTCGGTCTTTATTAGGCTAATTAATTAAATAAATAAAAACAAAATTAATGAAATTATACTACGAGTAATTTGGACTCACACATTAAACTAAATTCAATTATTTGTTTCATAAAAAATTATATTAATAAAAAAATATTCTAAAACATTGAATATTAATCAATATTATATTGATAATTTAAATGTATTTAATATAAAAGTAGTATAGTATGTAATGTAATATGAAAAATTATTTTTATTTGATATTCTATTGGTGACAAACATAATTTTCTGATTGTTTGCCTTGAACACTGAAGTGAAAACATTTCTGAGCACGATTTTGCACCCTATCTGTGTAAAGGGACTAACCCTAACCCTACAGACACACGACTGATGCATTCATATATTTGCTCTTGTCCACACACAGTAAAAGCACTTTTCTTCATTCTAAGAGCTTGTAAATGACTCATCAGTTCTGAAACAGCCTCTGTTTCCATTCTGCTCTTGTTTAGACTGAAGGTCATTTTCATACCTCGCCTTAATAATCGTCATCCTTATTTACTGAAGGCAATAAATTACAGCAACACTGCACCTCCTGCCATGATACACACATACACGGCGTTTGTCTGCATTGGCCAGCCTGAGCTCATGAAACACACTGAATATGGAGTCAGTGACTCTGGAGATCATAAACTGAGAGTCATGTTTGATGCATTAATCCACCACAACAGCTCAGAGTTATGGCTTTCATTTTTAAACTAGATGTCCTAGAAATAAATTCATAAGCATTCCTGTTGCTCAGTCTGTAGAGCATGGTTCTATAATATCATCAAGTTCATGGGTTTGATTTCAAGATAGTGCATGAACTGATCAAATCAATGTATACTTTGAAGGCAACGTAAATCACTTTGGATAAAAGCATCTGCCATATGCATGTTTCAAACAAATTAAATGGATAGGATAGATAGATAGATAGATAGATAGATAGATAGATAGATAGATAGATAGATAGATAGATAGATAGATAGATAGATGGAGGCTCTCTCTATCTCTCCTCTTCTGTTGGTGTGTTTTTCAGGAATATAATAACGCATCTCCTTCTGAAAGTACAGCATCCAAATATCAGGAAAACATTGTGTTGCAGTGACCCAGTTTCACTCTGTCCTACATTTATTACACACACACACACACCCACCACACATAAGGTTCACTGTCAAACCCTATCGGCCGGTGACCTTGAGCTATGGTGAAGGTGTCGTGTGAAATTCAGAGCCGCTAGAAAATAATTTCTCAACTCCGCAATGCACACACACAACCACTCCAACACACACACACACAAACACACACACGCACTCACACAACAGACACACACACACACACACACACACACACTCACTTACACACCACAATCACACACACCACCCACCACAATCACTTACTCACACGACGCACACACACTACACACCCTAACACACCAACACACACACACACACACTCAGACACACACACACACACACACCCTCTCTCACTCACACTCTCACACACACACTCTAACAGACACACACACACGCACTCACTCACACACACACACACACTCACACACCACACACACACTTACTCACACAGACACACAACACACACACACACTCACACACACACACACACACACACACACACACACACACACACACACTCACACACACAAACACACACACACACACACACACACACACTCCTCACTCACTCACAAACACAACCACAACACACACACACAACACACACACACGCACACACCACACACACACAAACAAACACACTCACACACACACACACTTACTTACTGCACTCACACAGACACACACACACAGTCCGGTCAGTATCCTTGTGGGGACTCTCCATAGGCGTAATGGTTTTTATACTGTACAGACCGTATATTCTATTGCCCTACACCAACCCTACCCCTAAACCTACCCCTCACAGGAAACTTTCTGCATTTTTAGATTTTCAAAAAACTTAATTCTGTGTGATTTATTAGCTTGTTTACCCGTGGGACCTCAATTTAGGTTCCCACCGTGACACGAGTCCCCATGAGTCTGTGTGTATTCAGGTTTAAGTCCCCACCAGAATAGAAAAACAGGTACACACGCACACACACAGAGAAGAATCACTATAGATCAGTAAATCTTTACTGTGTCACATGTGTCAGATTTACTGTCACAGGTTCAGTAACTACTTACAAAAAAGTGCTTTGGTATTTTTTGACATAGTACCATGGTAATACCATGCTGTTTAGACACTAATACCACTAATACAGTAATACCAGGTTTGGTTAAAGTATCGTGGAGTACCTTCTAAATACCATAAGTGACTAATGATCCTGCAGTATATATCAGAGTACCATGATATTACCGTCTGTACTTTCGGGTCATGTTAACATTTAACACCTCTTCATCTCTCTCTCCAGAAATAACCGGGGAAAGGTGCGTTTCGGCATGAACGTTGCCATGGCGACCAGGTCCTGCTGTACCAGTGCGAGATTAGGCCGCGCGTTGCCATTTGCATACAGATTGCCCAGCTGGTACCTTGTCGTCATGGCAACGGCACACAGCATCCCAGCATCCCTCAGATGAGGGACATCATTGATAATTTCACCCCAAACACACCTGAGAGCATCAGTAATGACACACTTGTTTTTCTGGTGGGTTCCATGGACTTTTTATAATTAAAGTTATCTATAGTTTTTATTATTGTATTGTTAAAGCGGTTCCTTAAGATTGTAGATGGTTATTGTTAACCTCAAGTTTACAAATAAGGAAACAGAAACATAATCTAAATGTAATATACTATTATAATATAAAATGCTTAATTTCTATATGATTGTTTTTTCAGGTGAGTTTGTGTGTTTAATTCAAATCAGATTTGAGCAGATGTGGAATTTGTGCACAAGCTGATTACAGGAGTCAGTGCTGTGTGATTTTACAAATAGCGTCGCAGCGCCACCTTAGTGACTGACTGAAGCACATGCTGCAGGCTTTTTTCCTGTTTACAGGTTGTTGTGTTAATTCTTTTTTTCGCTCTTTTGTAAAAAATGTTAATTCTTATTATCAACATTATTAAAAATTAAATACAATAATTATTATATTATAAGCAATGATGGTATATTATTATTATACTTTTAAATTCATTATCACAGTGCAGGACTAGTTCTCTGTGTGTGTTGTGTGTATGTGTGTGTGTGAGTTGTGTGTGTGTGTGGTGTGTGTGTAAGTGTGAGTGTGAGTGTGAGTGTGAGTGTGTGGTGTGTGTGTGTGTTGGGTGTGTTGTGTGTGTGTGTGTGTTTGCCTTCTACTCGATCCTATCCCCCTACACTTTCCTGTGGCCCACCCCCCCGTTACGATGACCACGATCAGTCAGTGTCAGTCGCACTACACGTCAAAAGACACCACACACCACCACACACAGCACACACACAGCACAACATCAGTCACACGATAAGAAATAACAGCTCTGCACACACGTACACGACGCACTCAGCTGGACATGCACATCGACTACACACACACACACAACACTGTGACACTCTCTATCACAATCACACACACACAGCTGTAGTGCAGCACACTGTGTGTGTGGCGAGCTAGTGTCAGACACAAACACAACAAACACCACACTCTGTGAGCACACACACACTCACACTCACAATCGGACAGTGGCTCAGGTGGTAACAGCACACTCTCGATCACCCTCACCCAATGATCAGGTGAGATGATACGTGGTGATGCTGAGTGTGCTGTGAGGAGGTGTTGAGTGTAGCTACGACCATGTGGCTGTGTGTGTGTGAGGGGGTGTTGTAGTGGTGGGAAGAGGAGTTGCTGACCGTCGTGTGTGCTGCTCGTGTGGGCGCCCCCCCCTGTGTGGGGTGTGGTGGTGTCGTGTGTGTGTGACCGCATAGGGTCCGTGGTGTGTGTGTGTGGCGTGTGTGTGTCGGTGTGTGGGGTGCCCCCCCCTGTTGTGGGTGGTGAGCTGTGCTGTTGTGTGTGTTTTGTGTTGCTGTGTGGTGGTGTGTCAGGTGAGAGAGACACCCCCGAAGGGTGTGGATCGTGTGAGTGTGAGTGCCCGGTGAGTGTGAGTGTGAGTCGTGAGGGTGTTGTGTGTGTGTTGTGTGTGGGTGTGTGTGTGTGTGTTGTTAAAGAACACACCCTTTTACTTTTAGAAATGTAAAAAATAGTATCCTTTTAAAAAACGTTATTTAACTATTCATATTAATATTATTTAAAATTCCTTTAAAGCTGCATCTTTATTTCTTTAATATGCATCATATTATAGTTAGATTGTAATATATATATATTATTTTAAAACTGCTATGTGATTTTTTTAACCTCTTGTGATAGTAACAGTTACATGAATATAAATTTGGCAGGTCTCCATAGCAGTGACACAAAGTTTTCTTGACACATTACACAAGCATAATAACATCACAGATAAACATGCTTGATCATCATTAGCTGGCACATTTAATGAGGATCTGATTTGTACTGAGTCATGATGAGCTCATGCATATTCAGCGTTGAATTCATTTATACTGTGACAAAAAAAGAGAGACTTTTACAACTGTTTCAAAGTTACACTTTATCAGATCACATGACGTCCTGTGAGCTCACCTGCACTCTGGACCGCAGATAAAAGCCTGCTCCGCACATGCAACTGCATGCAGTCTGAAGGTCAGAGCGAACATGGCAACCCGCTGGGGAATCTGTGGAGCTGGAAACATCAGCCATGATTTCTGTGTGGCTCTGAAGACACTTTCTCATGAAGATCACCAGGTACAGTCCAGACCGAGCTAAACATCTGCTTTTAGAATCTGATTCAATCATTAACTTTGCTGTCTGTCTCTGTGTGTGTGTGTGTGTGTGTGTGTGTCATAGATAGTTGCAGTTGCAGCAAGAAGCCTAGAAAGTGCAAAGAAGTTTGCAAAGACTCATGGGATCCCGACTGCATACGGCAGCTACCAGGAGCTGGTGAAGGATGCAAATATCGGTGAGTAATCAGACAGAGCTGGACAGAATTAAAGGGACAGTCACTCAGAATCACTGGCTGACCTTCACGAGTGTGTCCTGTCAGACGTGGTGTACATCGGCGTTCTCCACACACATCATCTGCAGGTGGGTCTGCTGTTCCTGAACGCTGGGAAGAACGTGCTGTGTGAGAAACCCTTCGCCATGAACCTCCGAGAGGTCAAGCATCTCATCTCGGCCGCCCGGGAGAACAACGTCTTCCTCATGGAGGTAAAAGAAAGATCTGATCTAATAATGTAGAAGGGACAGAGAGCAAACGAGGCAGAAAAACCCTTGGGATTCTCTATGGAAGACATTTATATTTATATTTATTTAGATAATGTGTCCAAACACAGTTTGAAGTCCCTTTATGACACATAATCAAAAATAAACAAATAATGAATAAAAAACAGAGTAAATATCGTATCGTATATGGCAGTCTCCAATTAAATGATCTTAATTGAACGATGTTTTTAACAGCATCATTCTTGTTTTTTTTGTTTTTTTAGCATTCTGCTCTCACGAATGATTCACTCACTTTAAATCTGCATTATGAATGAATCTGGGATGAATTCTGCCCAATATGTGATGCATCTTCATCAGATCCACTAGACATGAATATTGAAGTGAATCTCATGAGAACATGTCCTGGTTATATTTCACCACACAAATATTCAAAATAATAACAACGAAAAAATCATAATTTGTGAGATTATTTATATTACTATATATATATAAATAATTTTTGGAATTGTTACCATTATTTTCATGAGAACTATTACCCCCACACTCTGAAATAATAAATAATAGCAAACATAAGAAATTATAATTTGTGTAAAAGTAAAATAAAACCTGTTTGTAAACCATTATTATATATATAATTGTGACATTATTTTCATGTGAACTATGTACATTTCTCCCCACATTCTGATTAATTTAATGCATTTTACTTATTACAGTATTATTATGAAAACAAAATCTTATAATTAAAATCAGAGTCAATCTAATGCATTACAACAAGGCAAAATCTAATGATTAACTAGAGAATACAAATAAAAATTAAGGCATTCAGACCTATTTAAGACGCAAAATGAGATCAAGTAATATAATAGAGTACTCTGGCCTAATATAATGTAGCTGTGCGGAGAAAACATAGATAGGGCAGGTGAGTGTGTTCTTTCGTTGGGGGGACAGGCAGACACATATTGAGGCAGCAAAAACACAGCAGTTCTTCTGTTCTCCTAACAGATACGCCACTTTCTCCTGGTCTGAGAGAGTTTGAAATGTCTGATGGATCTGCTGTATTTTATCGTAGAACACGGTCCGTATATATGTGTATTTGGGGCATGCTGTTAGGAAGTGCAGTTCTGTTTCCATCTGATTCAGATCACAGTGTGAACACAATCTCTGTTCAGGTGGCAGCCATGTTTTTTTGTGTCTGCCCGTCTCTATCATCAGCTTGTGTCCGCTGAGTCTGTATCTGGTCAACGTGCTTCTCAGTTTCTGATCTGACACTGTGTACAGATACTCTGCCGTACTGTACTCTCTCTTTAGGGTCAGATAGCATTGCACTTTACTCTGCTGTTGTGTTTTGGTTTGCCAGTGAGTGATGTAGTTCTGTTTGATCTGTGCAGTAATCTGACTGATTCTGATGCTGTGATGCAGAGCAGCAGTAGATGTTAGTGAAGCATCAGGACTGAAGCTCTGGATCAGCTGATGGAGGGGGTTGCTTTCTTTGCTCATCTCTTGGTATTGCAGGGCTTTATAATGATATGATTGGGGGTCACTGAGCTTCAGATGTTTCTAGAATTTAATTCTTTAAATCTTTATTTTTAGAGATATTTGCCTAATTCTGCCCTGTCTGCGTTATTTGTTGCAGTCCCTTGTCCCCCCTCATGTGTACGGTGCACGCCCTGTACGTCCTAATTTTAAAGAGTGCTGCCATGCGGTTTCCCCCTCCCGGTCTACCAAGGATTGTTTGTGCCCATTTGGTGAAATCCTGGCATTGGGACTCTTCGTCAGGGACCCCCACCCACCTCATTTCTGCCCAGTAGAGTAGAATGGGCGTTCCTTTTCCGCATGAACGCAACTGACTTGATTATCAGATTTCAGCCTTTAAATTCTAATAGGATCTCCTATATGGAACCATATGCCCGTTTTTGACGCGGCGTTAGAGAGGCCAGCGTTTGCCTTATCTCTCAGTTCATTCAGCAGCCCCCTTTAATGATTATTAAGTTTTCCCTGTGGATGTGATTTTTCAAAGACCCACAAAGGTAGTCGCGCTAGGTGAGTGGTTGTTATCTGATGATGTCCCGTGGCTTAATGTAAATGTGTCCTGGTCTGGTCGTTTAACTCGGGTATGGATCTTTTCGAGACACGATCATATAACTTCTGGTGTTCTCAGGTCTGCATGTCACAGAGCACAGTGTCTGGATACCCCCAGTATTGCTGGACGCCAGGTCCCCCAGGTTTCTGACGTTTAAAAAGGTTCTCGTTCTGACGTGGGACCCGACAGCAGAAGCAGATCGTCTGAACCTACCCAGCAGGCACTCCGATTCTTAGTCGAGGGTGTAGGGTGATTCCCCCCCTTGGGACAGGGGTCTTCCTCCCCCTGCAGACTCCGCACTCCCCTTCCCCACGCACTGCTCGCGCCAAGTGCATGAACTGTCCCATGATGTAAATAACGACTTGGGGCCTCCTATTACAGCAGCAGCGCCCTCCCGTCTCCAATCCACCCGCCTAACTGGGAAAGATACCTTGTACGTTTGGTGCTGATTTTTACGCCACGTTTACTTTCAGTGTACATTGATTTGAGTCTTAGGTTTTACCTCCTATGCCACTTTCAATAAGTTTTTAGAATAGTCCTTGTTGCCAAATTGAGTCAAAAGCTTTTTTAAAGTCAATAAAGTATGCATATATTTTACCTTTATCTTGGCTAACATGTTTTTCAATTAGAGTATGTAATATATAGATGTGATCAGATGTACGGTAACTTGCTAATAATCCGATTTGGCTTCTGCTCAGTACATTATGTGTGGTGATGAAGTCTAATAGTCGAGCGTTTATTATGCTACAGAATAACATTCCCAGGTTGCTGCTCACACAGATGCCTATGTAGTTGTTAGGATCAAATTTATCTCCGTTTTTAAAGATTGGAGTTATCAAGCCTTGATTCCAGATGTCAAGGAAGTAACCTACACTCAGAAGCACACTGAATAGTTTTAGAATGGCCAATTGGAATTTACTGCTGGTGTGTTTAATCATTTCGTTTAATATCCCATCAGGTCCAGATGCTTTTTTGAGTTGGAGGTTTCTGCTTTTTTCTTTAAGTTCTTTAGAGTTATTGGGAAATCTAATGGGGTTTGGTTATCTTTGATGGCTAATTCTAGTTTTTCCAGTTGGTTGATCGTTTGATTTTGCTTACAGTTTGTGTCTGTTTATACTTTATTAAACAATGTTTGGAAATTACTTTCCCATATTTCTCCATTTTGCATTGCCAATTCTTCCTGATCAGTTTTTTTCAGATTGTTCCAATCTTCCCAAAATTGGTTTGTGTTCACTGACTACTCGATTATTGTCAGTTGTTTTTGGGTGTATTGTGCCTTTTTGGTTCTGAGCGTATGTTTGTATTGTTTTAGTGTTTCACTGTAAAGAAGGCGGAGCTCTGCATTATTAGGATCTTTGTGTTTCTGATTTGACAAAGTTCTCAGTTTTTTGCGAATAGTTTGACGGTCTTGATCAAACCAATTTTTGG